>JABAKD010000011.1:1200000-1205000 GCA_012845835.1 Undaria pinnatifida | reverse complement strand
TGTACAGTGACTTCTACAGTAGAGAATCCGGCGGTATATGGCAGGCATTGACAGCGAGCCCATTGTGCTGCACTGTAGTTGGCACCTCTGCAAAAATGATGGTGGTTGAAGCTACGCGACGGACAGCAGTAGTGGAACGCTGTTGATCGAGAAAGATCGGAGAGGGGTCCGAGGTGCCAAATTCGTAGCTTGTACTAATTTCGGCAGAAAGGGGGCACAAGGGCTGCTTGTTCGACGCACAAGAATGATCGACGTATGTACTGAAACCCATACGATAACGCGTGTACTGGAAAATTCGCCAAACGAAAAAAAAAGCCCATTCCACGAGCACCGCCTGTTTCTTCGCAGGTAGATCACAAGGAAGGAGCCCCGACATGAGCTCCTAGAGCACGGTGCCCGTAGTCCAAGGGGGTCCCGCGAAGGACGGTCTGGCACTGACAGCAAGGATGTGCTGGGCGATGGGCTCTCTCAGCGAGCGAAGTCCCCTTCGAATGTCATTCGAAGGGTTGATTCCAGTATGCTTGTCCGTGGCATGTCGTGCATATGCCTCCGAGCCCCAAAGCGCGAAAAAAAAGTACGAGCCGACGGCCGATCTTGGGGCTTGTGCTGGCAACTCGCGGATATGTGCTGTGCAACATGCTGGCAGAGCGCGGAGCATACAAGTCTGATGGGTGGGGCTCGGGCAGTTCCACTGCTGAGTGGTCTATGACCAGCTGGCGGTGAACTGATGCGGCCAGAGGCCGGGACGAGGGGTGTGCTCCGAAGAGCAGTGTCGTCCGCCCGTACTCGGAAAGTGTCCTCTGTGTGGTGCGTGCCCAGCAACCAACAGGAGGGACCAAAATTCGAGACGAGAAGTGTGCTCCGCAGAGCAGAGTCGTCCGCACGTACTTGGAAGGTGTCGTCCGTGTGGTACGTGCGCGGCGACCAACAGGAGGGGCCCCTGCCATCTCACTGCTGTTGTGGTCGCCGTTGTAGGAGGAAGGGCGCTCCCTCCATTGAGAAGCCACCCGAGAAGGAACAGGGGTTGTGGGCTCGATGGAAAGCAAAAGCAAAATCGCTACGAAAAAAAAATCGGAGAAACCGGAAGAACGCTGCCACAATAGCACATCAAGCTCGACGACGCCACTTGTTAAGGAATTATAGAGGTATTAGTCCGTTTGACCACTTGCAAAAGGTTAACCAATAGCTTACCCAAACTAAGCCTTATAACATAATCATAATCACAATCATAATCATAATGATAATGGTAATTATAATAATAATAATAATAATAATAATAATAATAATAATAATAATAATAATAATAATAATAATAATAATAATAATAATAATAATAATAATAATAATAATAATAATAATAATAATAATAATAATAATAATAATAATAATAATAATAATAATAATAATAATAATAATGATAATAATAATGATAATAATGATAATAATGATAATAATAATGATAATAATGATAATAATGATAATAATGATAACAACAACAACAACAACAACAACAACAACAACAACAACAACAACAACAACAACAACAACAACAACAATAACAATAACAATAACAATAATAATAATAATAATCATAATGATAATGATAATGATAATAATGATAATGATAATTATAATAATAATAATAATAATAATAATAATAATAATAATAATAATAATAATAATAATAATAATAATAATAATAATAATAATAATAATAATAATAATAATAATAATAATAATAATAATAATAGCAGTGGGAGTAACACAACCGGAAGGAGCAGCCCCGGCGTCAGAAGGTGATTGGAGGGTAAGGGGGCAGGCAGAGCCAGGAGGCGCCGCTTCTTATGCAACCGTGGAGAACACCCTCATGGCCGAACAAGAGGATGTCACGGCGGCGGGACCCTTGCCCCCCCCCCTGAGTCAGCCCAGCGCCACCCCAGCGGCGGTGAGGGGCACGGCTGAAGGAACGGGCCCGGCACGGGAGAGCGACCCTTCAGCAGCGGGCGTGGCACCACCGGATGGTGCAACTCTAGCGTTAGAAGGTGACCCGGGGGGGAGGGAGCAGACGGATCCAGGAGGTGCTGTACCTGTTACCACGAGAAACTCCCGAACTGCCGAAAACAGGGAGGCGATGGCGCCGGGACACTCGCGCGCGCCCCCATCACAGCCCAGCGACACCCCAGCAACATCGAGAGCGACTGCGTCTATTTCCACTGGTGCAGTGGAGGGTGGGAGAAGCACAAGAGGCAGACGAGGTCGACCGCGCGGATCCGGAAGAGGAACACGAGCGACGAGAACTGGGAGAGGAGGCACCACGAACCGGGGGCGAATCCCTCGACATGGAAACGGCGAGGTTCCCTCGGCCCCTGCCGAAGGAAGGGTTGGCGGTGGAGAGAGAGAAGGCGGGGACGGAGAGGGAGGAGGGTCAGCACCAGGGAGCGTAACGCATCTTCGCGCTTTCATTGCAGACGACCACAGCGGTACGAGCTGTGGGGGCTGTAGATCAACTATTGCTCGGGGACACCGAGTGGTGGGGTTGCCCTGTGGACGTCAACATGCAATGCATGCGCGGTGCGTGGTGAATGCGGTCAGACGAGGCGGGGCGCAGGCGTCGTTTCTCTGCGGAGCAAGGGGATGCACAGTCCGCCATGGAAGACGAGAAGCAATAGAGCTTATCACCCATGTGCTTGGCCTCCTCAATCACGCCTTGGGAGAGCACCGTCAATCCACACAATCGGAGACACCGCAATCACTGCTGAGGTCAATCAAGTTGTGGTACATCCTCCCAGCTCTACTACACTCGCAGGATGGCCGAATGAAACGGCGTGAGAGGTTTGCGTCTGCCGAACGCGGTGACCTCACCCTCTTGCTCCCGTGGTTAATGGAGTACACCCGTCGAACATCTATGAGGCAAATCGGTCAAGCCCGAGAAGAGACGGACGCTGATATGTTTAAGAGGGCATCATCAGCATGCCGCCATCGAGGGGGGGTGACTGTGGCAGCACGCAGCCTTCTCGCGGAACCGCGCGCGCCGGGGAACGACGAAACGTGGGAGCGCGTAAAAGCAAAGTTCCCGGAGGAGGACCAGGCCTGCGTCTCCGAAGCTGCAGCAGCAGCGGTGGCAACAAGTTCCACCGACCAGGAGGAAGGGTGTGTACCCAACTGGCGCCCGGAGGAAGAGTTCGACCCACAGGTGGCCCTCGAGGTAATCAATTCTCGCAACGCCTTATCAGGCGCGGGAAGCGACGGTCTGCGATTCTCGCACTTACAGTCAATAATCAGGACTGGTTTTGGGCGCGAAAAATTCGGAGCTGGCATCGAAGCCTTCTGGAGAAGAATTATCGATGATCCAAACGCCTTCCCGCCTGAATTCTGGCAGCTCTTCTTGCAATCCAACCTCACTGCCCTGGGTGAAAAATGCCGCCCCGTGTGCGTGGGGATGACGTGGAGGCGGCTTATTGCGGCCGGAACCATGCGGCAGTGGCGACCACGGCTGGAGGAGGCCAACCGTGAAGCGAGACAGTTTGGAGTCGGAGTACGAGGGGGGGTGGAACAGGTAGCGCTACGCGCAAGAATACATCACGAGGCAAACAACTGGCTGATCCTCACCGATTGCTCCAACGCATTCAACACAGTGAAGCGGACTGCTATGCTAGCGGAGGCAGCCACTTGCGTACCGGCGCTTACACCGTTCGTGGCAAAATGTTACGGCGAGATGTCTGCGCCCGTGTTTTTTCAGATGGAATCGGGAGAAAGGCGGAAGATCGACTGCTCCAGCGGGGTACAACAAGGTGATGCTATGGGGCCAGCGTTGTTCTGCATGCCGCTCCTGCCGGTGCTGAAGCGGACACGGGAGGAGTTCGAGCCAAGAGGTGTAGAGGCATTCGCCTACCTAGATGATATTAGCATCGGAATGATGGAAATCACACCCGATACTGTGGAAGTGGTACCCTTTCTCCAGCGTGAGCTGTCCAACATCGGAATTGCGATCAACCCGAGCAAAACGGTTGCCCTGCCCCCAAAGGGGCACGTACCTACGCCGGAACAAATCGCCCTTCTTGAAGGCATTGGCGTCAGCATCGCTGAACGTGGTGGGGTTCAGGTGGTGGGGGTGCCCATCGGCACAGATGAGTACGTGAGGGAGAGCGCAATGGAGATAGTCCGAAACGGGGGAGCGGAGCAACTTGCGCGGATGTTGTCGCGCATGCCGGACAAGCAATCAGCCAACCTGATTGCCACCGGCTCCATGGTTCAACGGACCTCCTACCTTGAACGCGTGATGGACCCAGAACTATCGCTGGCTGCATGCAAAAAAGCAGATGGCAACGCCTTGTGGATGTTGGAGAAATTGCTCGATCTCCCGGGGGCAGCAGAAGAATCATCGTTCTTCGTGGACGGGTGCCCGACAAACATGTTGACCCTGCAACCCCATCAACAGGCGCAGGCGAGCCTGTCCACGGGGGCCGGAGGGTTTGGGCTGTCGTCGGCTGAAGCCCGGAGGATGTCAGCATCCGTTGGGAGCTTGGTGGCGACGGTGCCAGAGGTGCTTGCTGATCTATCCGGCGCAATAGGGAACAAAGTCCGGAGGGAGCTGCCCGATTCTGACCTCGTGCGACGCATCTGGAACAGCATCAGGGACCTGCGCGATGTGCATGGGGTTTCAGAGGAGGCCATGGCGAACATCGTACCGGAAAGCTGGCGAGACAGAGCATTCCGAGCAGGAGGACAAGGGGCCTCAGGGCGATCAATTACAGACGCGTTGCCTGCACACGACGCCGAAACTATCAGCTCCAGTAAAGCGCAGCATAGACTGGGTAAACTGGTAAACCGAGTACGTTATGAGAGGTACGTCTCTTCGCTGGACCAGCTCCCCGAGACGAGGCCCCAGCGAGACACAAGCGAATCTCAAGGCGAGAAGGAGACACGAGACTTGGCCAGGGCCCGGCAACGGAGTCAATCGGGATCAGGGGCTACCGCCTTCCTAAGGGCGAGACCTGTAG